>VSMD01024541.1:0-28903 GCA_008750895.1 Mirza zaza | reverse complement strand
AAAAAAACCATAGTCGTTTAAGGGAGGAAAATGTAATAAACAGTAGGAAAAGAGAACAATACACACATGTCTCCAGGGGAAACGATAGGAAAAATAAAATATAAATCAAGTTTCCTAAGAACCTACCATTTGGGCCTGGTTCAGGGATAGGATAGTTCTCCTAAAAGAAACAAAATAGAAAAAGTCATTTAGAGTACATAATTACTTTGCCTTAATAACATTTTCCATTTTTAAACAACTCAAATGGAGTTTCATGTAAATATTTCTTCTTAGAATTAACACAAGCTCAGACCATACTGCTGCCGGGTGCATTCCTGAGGGGGTACATGAAATGCACGCTGGAAAACCTGCCTAGCCCTCAACACTTTTCTGTATAACAGAGCAACTGACACAAACAATGGCATCCACATACACACTCACAAAGAGGACAGAAGACCTCACTGGTTGTTGTTAGTGATGTGTCACAGGGCGAGATGAATTTCTGAAGCTGGGTTCTCTCCCTGGGAAACTGCTAACTGCCCTACAAGCCGAAGGCCCAATCCTAGCCTAGAAGAGCCGACTCTAATTGCTGACCTCATCCCACCACCGGTGCAACTTGCCCAGGACTAAGAAAAAAGTATGCTCCATGTACCCCCAGGCAGAAAAGGTATTTGGGTCTCTAGATTTGCCATCCATATCAAATCTTTCCCTCCTGGAAAAACACATTCTTAGATACAGGTTTGTTTGGTCTGCCAAATTCCTCTAGGGAAAGGATGAGGGCTTTCCTCTCTAGACAGGTAGAAGGCGTATTGGTGCTACTGACCTTTTCCCTTTTTATCAGCACCAAGACTGATACCTGGGGTCCTCTCTTCCAAAACCTCCCATGTGGAGTTTTAGGGGACCCTTGGAAACCCATAAGACCTGCATTTTGGCCACTCTCACAGGTTCAAAAAGCAATCTGAGCCATTCTGGTGTTTACATCTAGCAGTAGTAGCAGTGGCCGCAGTAGTAGCATTGGTTTAGTAAGGTTTTTTTCCTGGTTGCCAACTGGCTAGGAAAGCCCTGGTGACAAGGAGGAAGGCCACTGAGTGGCCAAAGCCAAGTGGTTGTTTCATCCTTTGAATGTAGTCAAGGAGAGGGAGGACGGGTGCAATGGCTCATGCCTATAATCCTAGCACTCTGGGAAGCAAGGTGGGAGGATCACTCAAGGTCAGGAGTTTGAAACCAGCCTAAGAGTGAGACCTCTATCTCTACTAAAAATAGAAAAAATTAATTGGCCAACTAAAAATATATTAAAAAAATTAGCTGGGCATGGTGGCGCATGCCTGTAGTCCCAGCAACTCCGGAGGCTGAGGCAGGATTGCTTGAGCCCAGGAGTTTAAGGTTGCTGTGAGCTAGGCTGACGCCACGGCACTTTAGCCTGGACAACAGTGTGAGACTCTGTCTCAAAAAAAAAAAAAAAAAGAGGGAGAAGGACATAAATGCACACGGCACCTCCTGTCTGCCAGATAGTAGGCTGGGCTTTATCACCACAGCCCTCGGTTTGTACAGGGGAAATCTGAGGCTGGGAAGCTCAATAACTCAGTCAAGGTCATATCACCAGAGTGGATGAAGAAGGACTCAACCCCGGTGTGGCTGACTCCCAAGCCAGCTTCAATGGTACCCCACTGCTCCTCCAAGGTGGAATGTGTCTTTTCTCCTTTAGGAGTGATGCAAAGAGCCGTCATAGATCAGGTGATGAGAATATCAGAGCTGGGGCCCATTTGAGCAGGTGGGGTCACTGCTCAAAGCTTGCCTCCTTCCCAAAAGAGCTTCCCCACAGCATTAAACAACACTGCAGAGCACAAGACAAATGCTGCTCATTACTATCACTGTGCGGAGTGATCAATGTTTTTTTTTTGTTAATAAGATGATAGACACCTGATGCCAAAGATGATGCTTTCTATCACTTTAGCACCAGATACAGTGCTCGGCCCCAAAACAAGTGTTTGTATTTGTTAAATAACCACCCTTCAACACAGTGCTTCCACAGAAGGTCTGAGGTTCTCACTCAAGTTACCAGCCCTTTCTGTTGAAGAGGCTCAGTGCTAATTCAAACTCCTCCTCTCCAGAGAAACAAAACCCAAAGTGCTAATGCTAGTGCCATCTAGCTGACATTGATCAATGGCTTCTTTGTGTCAGGTACTGTGTGCTAAGTGCTTTATAGGCATCACCTCATTTAATCCTCACAAAAACCCTAAGTGGTACCTTCTATTATTACTCCATTCTCCATACAATGAGACTGAGGAATTTGGAGATTTATAAGCCTGCCCATGGTGATGCTAAGGTAGTAAATGACAGCATCTGAAGCAACCTAATGTGGGGGAAGGGACTTAAGGCAGTTTTTTCACCTCTTAATAGTCTAAACTGGCTACATCTGAAAGGAAAGAAGGACTAGAGAAAGGCAGGAAGGGAGGAAGTGAGGGAATCAATCCACCTCAAGATAGCTGGCTGTCACCAAAACCTTCCTCAAAAAAGTTGCTGGTCCCTCACCTGACATTATACAACATCAGGGATTGCTGTGTAAGGTTATGTTTCTGTTATACCAGGGAAAATTTTAAACTGCAGGTTAAATTAAAACTAAAGGTGAAGGCCTTTATTTCAAGCATGGAGCAGTACCCCATCTTCCCTATTGAAGGCGCTAGTAGGCAAATTCCCGGGCACTGAGAGGCAATTCCAGAGTATACTAGCCATACGCTTGCCTCCAGCCAGGCCAGCCCTGAACACCCCATTTGGGGATGGAGGTGTGGTAAGATTCAAGTTCAGGACAACAGTAGGGTACACCAAGTAGTCCCTGGGTCACTAGAGATTACTATTGTAAATGTTTGCTCAAGTTAACAGAACAGAACAACTTTGCATAAGAGCAGGCAAAACTGCAGTGACTCTTCCCGACACTAGAGGGCGCTGTGCCAATAGCCTCGTTTTTCCTTAGCAGCAAAACACACTTTGTGGAGAACTTAAAATACCTCTCCCTGCACACCAACTTTCCTTTTCCTTTCTTTTTCTTGCTGACTCTAGTCACCTTTTCAACTCAGGCTCATCTCCTGCCTCCCCTCTCTGCAGGAGACATGCCACTTGAGCACAAGACCATTTTAAGATCAGCCCGTAACTTTGTAAATATTGTCCTAAGCAAGGCTATGGCGCCCACAATGGTTTAGAAAGTTGTTACAGCATGGTTTCTAAAAAACCTTGCTTTTTATTTGTGGTTCCTTGGTATGATGTTGGCTACAATTCTCTGTTTACTTAATCTTTTCCGTCTCAGATTTCGATCATCTTCTTTCATTTATCCTATTTCTCATCTATCAAAGTTCCTTAGTTCCTCTGAGATCCCAAATTTTCACTTGTATCCCTATAGCCCCTTTCTTCAATCCCAAAGGTTTCATAGTCTCAGTCATATTCAAGGTTTCCTAAACAGAATTTCTCATCTTTCTATAAGTGATAGTAACAAGAGGGTAGAGGAATCGAGTAACTCTCTCCTTTCCTGTAGTTATGTCAACTGTCTAGCATTTTTCACATAGTGTCAGACAGACACACCTGAATCACATACATACTTTCCCTTCTATTCTACTCCATTCAGCCCCTCCACTTGCCTGCCCACCCCTGAAGTGGAAATACTTCAGGAAATACTCTCTGTGGGAACATGGAATCATCTCAGGTACTTCTCACATACTAAATGTTATCTTGCCTTTCTGAAATACATTTTCTTAAATTAGCCTAAATATATATATTTCCTAAATATTTCCTCATTGGCTCCCTTCCCTTACTTCCACCTGCACAACTGAGTTCACACCTTCAATGTGTTTTGCCTGGGTAATAAGAACAGCCTCTATACAAAGAGAAATCAGAGGACAATGCCTCCGTCCCTCCTCTAGCCAACATGAGTGGTACAGTGAAGACCTCAGACTCTGGAATCGCCTGTCCTCATGCCACCCAGGTTTCCTGTCCACTGGCTGTATGACCTCTGAGCTGTTCGATAAACTCTGTGTCCTCAATATAATGAAGAGAATCAATCATAAAAGGCAGTACCAACTCATATAAATAAGTTATTGCAAAATAATACAATCAAAGTCCTTTTTCCATAATTAACTCATACCAGTACTATGGTTGAACCAGCTCTAGACAACCTTGTCCTTTTGAAATGATTAAAGTATGTTAAATAAAAATTATAGGAGGCCATTTTTATGGACTAAGCTCCTGGACGAGGCTCTAACAGACTAGAATAAAAACCAAAATGGAGTCACTCACACTTAGTTCCTCCTTACCAAACCACAACTAAGTTGTTATCTGGCCTTCTGAGAAACCGGGAGAGAGATAATAGTCAAATTTCCCAAACAGGCCAGTCTCAGCATAATAAAGTTCCCTCTGCTTAATCTTTACCCAAAAAAGTAACTTGAATTAACCTCATTTTAACCAATCAGTTATTTTTCTATTATTCTATTTCCCTGTTCCTGCCCTTACAAGAAAAGTAACTTTGAAATGACTGATAACGCTTTTTATGTTTCTGCTTTAATCTAGAGATGATTTAAAGTATACTGGAGTGTGTGCATGGGTTATATGCAAATACTATGCCATTTCATATAAGGGACTTGAGTGTCCAAGGATTTTGGTATCCATGGGGTTCCTGGAACCAGTTCCACTCAGATACCAAAGGACGACTATATTCCCAGTGTTTTCATGTCACTATTACAAAATGTGACTGCTCTTTGAAAGGCTGGAGTTTGGAAGAAAGCGAAGTAGGATTCTAGCAGTGTTTTCAGGCCTGATTCAGTCAGTTTAGGAAAGGATGTAAAGATGCTCCAGTGCCTCAGGGTGAGAGACTGCTGGCAGTGTGTGGGGGGAAGGTGTTTGTTTGGTCCCATCCCAGAACCTCAGCAGCCACCTGCTCCTGCCTGCCAGGCCTCCTATGAACCTGAGGGGGGGCTGCCCTGCACACCTACAGAGAACAGGAGACCCTATCTTTGCTTCCGGCCCCCTTCATTTTCCCTTCCCTTCCCCTTGAGTACTTGAAGGGTGTTTTGAAGGTGGGAGGAAAATCCAAAAGTTTCCTAATTGGCAAATTTATCATAAGAGACTTTGTTCCAGCCGAGTTGGTCCTGGCAAACTCCAGGCCATAGTACGAGGTTCAAAGCTCTTGCAAAGTTCACCGAGCAGCTGATCTCCAGCCCAAGCCCTCGTGGCTCCATCCAGCCTTCGTTCTGTTGATAACAATCTTCCCATAATGGAAATCTGTTTAAAGTCCCCAGTGGCCCTGGGAAATCCTAACTGGCCTCAGGTGGTGGCCATGAGGCCTCCATCTCACCTCCCGCCACACCAGACTCATCCTGCACTCACTCATCTCACCACATGGGGGCCATTTTTCTTCCTGGCTAATCCCTCTCCTTCAAGAACCCACATGAGATGGGAAGTGAGGCATCTGGGATGACTTCCTCATTCTTGTGGGAATTCAGGGAGATTTAGGTTTGGACATGTTGGGACAGAGGTGTCTGGGGACATCTAGGTGGGCCGTCCAACAGGCAGTTGTACTGCTGGGACTGGTGCTTAGGCATCACCTCCTGCAAAAAGCCTTCCCTTTCCTCACCAGGCTGGGGAGGTGACTCCTTTCTCTCCTTTGAACTCCCCTAGCATCTAGCACTGAATCCACACAGGATAAAGGGCTATTTAATTCTCAGCAGTAATAAATATATACAAATTTCCTCCTAAATCAAAATGTATGAATATAACCATACATGATCTTATTAAATGGTTATACTAAGCAAAATATGAAGTCTCTGATCTTTGTGGGGTGCTCTTCTGTGAGTAATCTTGATTAAGTGCTCACCGTATTCAGGTCTATGTAATTGAATATTTACATGTTTTTTAATTGTTGAGCTGAATATCACTTTGCAAAATTTGAACATATTTTCCTCAGTAATTAATGTTGTTAGTGTAAATCTGGTTTTGGGAAAACTGCCAACTTTCACAGCCACACAGAAATACTTCTAGGCGGGGCACGGTGGCTCATGCCTGTAATCCTAGCACTGGGAGGCCAAGGTGGAAGGATCGTTTGAGCTCAGGAGTTCGAGACCAGCCTAAGCAAGACCGAGAACCCGTCTCTACTAAAAAAATAGAAAAAATTAGCCGGGCATAGTGGCACACGCCTGTAGTGCCAGCTACTGGGGAGGCTGAGGCAGGAAGATTGCTTGAGCCCAGGAGTTTGAGGTTGCTGTGAGCTAGGCTGATGCCACTGCACTGTAGCCCAGGCAAGAGAGTGAGACTCTGTCTCAAAAAAAAAAAAAAAAAAAAAGAAAGACTTCTAAATTGGATCCCAATACTATATATGTGCACGTATTTCCCTTCCTTCTTGATTTCTCTGTCATGCAATTTTAAAAGAGAAATTTCCACACACTCATAATTCTAGTTTCTCCCCTCAGAATAGGGCAACTTTTACGGAATGTTAAAATCCTATTTATGATATTGTTTACTGCTCCTGCTACCCTGAAGGGAAAATATTAGCTTTGTACCTCTTGGCCTTACACAGACAATGGCAATACTTGCAAGATGGCAGTATGTGCTGGATTTAATTTCCTGTTTTGAATCTGAAGTGATTTATCTGGTTTGGGTTTTGTTTTATTGTTGAAACATAATTAAGATAAAGGAAAGGAAGGTATTTCTTTGGCCTATTTGCTACTCATAATTCCCCTTTTTCTGAGGGAGTTTTAGAGTCTATTTTTAGTCTCAGGTGCCAGAGACTGATAAATCCAGTTCTGATATTAAAGGGTTAAGTAACCCACATCTTCTATCAGGGTAATCTCCCTGGTTTAATCCAGCTGCTGATCATATAGAAGCAGCTAGCTCTGCCACCTGGTGGCAAAACTAACCACGGAAAGAGACAGGATGCCTAGGACAACTTAAGCTGCCCGTGTTCATGCTGCCTCCTTGGACAATCCCCTTCTCTTCACACAAAAATCTCAACAGTAAAGTATGTACGGCAAGGAGGGGACATTTTGAATATGTTGTATTACAGATATAGAATTATCTTGTTTTTAAAAATATTACTATCAAAGCAATTCTTTTGAACTAGGGTATAAAACATTGACTCAAAGAACAAACTCTCAAGAAATATCTTCATTAAACCCTGATTAATGTTTTTTGGATTTTGTTTAGAGACAGAGTCTCAATCTGTCACCCAGGCTGGAGTGCAGTGGTGTGATCATAACTCACTGCAACCTCAAGCGCTTGGGCTAAAGCACCTCCAGAGTAGCTGGGACCTCAGGCACACACCACCATGCCCAATAATTTTTTTTTTAAGAGGCAACATCTCGTTATGTTGCCCAGGTTAGTCTTGAACTCCTGGCCTCAAGCACTCCTCCTGTTTTGGCCTCTCATCAAAGTGCTAAGATTACAGACATGTGCCATTATGCTCAGCCCCTGATTAATGTTTAAATTTGATGCTAATGCATTATTTTCCCTGCCCTTCATAGTTAAACATCAACCCAATATTCAAAAATGATTATTTTTCCTTTATCTTACCTCCTTGTTGGCTAATCATAAAACAAAAATCTGACATCCCCTCCCTGGTGTTTAGTTCCCTGGAAGTAGAGGCTGTTTCATCCCTATTCTTCTCCCTGTTCAAATGCTCATGCCTGAAAGCTGGAAAAGCTGGTTTTCAGAAATAAGAGAGATAGGCCAGGCATGGTGGCTTAGGCCTGTAATCCCAGCACTCTGGGAGGCCAAGGTGGGAGGATCGTTTGAGCTCAGAGTTCAAGGCCAGCTAAGCAAGAGTGAGAAGCCATATCTACTAAGAAAAAAAGAAAAAAATTAGCTGGACAACTAAAAAAATATATATATATACACATATATATATATGTATGTATATATATATATATATGATTAGCCAGACATGGTGGTGCATGCCTGTAGTCCCAGCTACACGGGAGGCTGAGGCAGGAGGATCGCTTGAGCATAGGAGTTTGAGGTTGCTGTGAGCTAGGCTGACCCCACGGCACTCTAGCCTGGGCAACAAAGTAAGACAAAGTAAGACTCTGTCTCAAAAAAAAAAAAAAAAAAAGAAAGAAAGAAAGGAGATAAAGTACACTCAGAGGATGGTTGATGAAGTGTTACTTATTTGTGATATAATAAGTACAGAAATTGAGAGGAGCATTCAGAAATATTTATGGCTTTTCAACACCATCACAACATCCATATGTAGCAATGCAAACATATCCATCCATGGCCAATTGGAAAGAAAAATAGAATTGGTTCTTCATGATGGATAGTTGGTGAACACTGTATTAAAGTACCCAGCACATGCCTGGAATGCAGTAGGCACTCAATATATTAATTCCTCTCATTTCCTTACCATTCAAGTGAACCCTAGAGCACTAACAAAATAAGCTTGCTCCCACCCCTAACCCCCCAGCCAAATATAGCTTCTGTGCAGAAAAACTAATTTGACTGTTTTACATCCCAACTTCATAACTAGTAATTCATTCCCCAGTCTAGAGACTGACCAAAGAGGCATAAAGTAATTAAAACTGGTAATACAGTCAAATATGAGATTATTGCTGGGGCCACAGTATAATAATTTGGTTAAAAATTGTCCATACGTTTGAAGGTCTCGGTCTTTACCCATCTTTTTCCATCCTGAGATGGTTTAAGTGTTCAATTCTCATGGGCGCTGGCCTCCTGCTTCACTCTACAGTTAGCACGTACCAGTAGCGGTGTGTTGGATGCTGTGCTGGGTCTTTTACATGCATGATCCCGTCGAATCCTCATGCCACCAAAAGATGAATACTACTATTGTCCCCATTTCATGGGGAAATCGAAGCAGAAAATAATGTGTTGAGTCATACAACTAGCAGCAGTAGAACTGGGACTAAATGCCCCTCTGGCCCCCCCAACTTGGCTTGTGACCTTATTACTATTGCCATTGAAAGAGGACCTTAGCAAGCTGACAATATTTGTGGATTGGCTGTTTGCTTCTTTATGCAGCAACTTGGTCACTTCTCTCTCCCTCTTGCTCCCTGAAACTCCCAGACTTTCTCTATAGAAAATGGGGGGGGGGGGGGGGGNNGGGGGGGGGGGGGGGGGGGAAGAAGTCCTTAAGGCTGAGATTTTTGTTTTGTTTTGTTTTCCTTATTATAAAAGAAAACTTCCAGTCTCTCAGTGTGTGTGTATGTGTGTGTCTGATTTATCACCCAATTTATAAATGCTCCCTCTCTTGCTGTGGTAGAGGTGATCACTAATTACCTAGCAGGGGAGAAGCTTAATTTTTTGTTCCCTGTAACCACAGCATG
The DNA here is from genome assembly GCA_008750895.1 of Mirza zaza. NCBI lineage: Eukaryota > Metazoa > Chordata > Mammalia > Primates > Cheirogaleidae > Mirza > Mirza zaza. The sequence continues at coordinate 19,610 of VSMD01024541.1, read as the reverse complement.
AAGAAAGCAAAGAATCATGCCTTCTCTGTGGGCAGGAGGGAGGCTGGGTATTATGTTCTCTTCCTGCCAGGTAGAGGACAAGCAAAGTGGACTAGGTCACATTTTCCCACAGAACCACTGCCCTGGATGCTGGCTGATAACTGGCCTCCCTAAAGCAGGAAGGCAGTGCTAGGAAGGGCTGAGCCCTTGCTTCCCGATTCAGAAGCCTTCAGAATGTTGCTTCAGATTTTAGGAATAGGAGTTTCCCCAAAAGGCTCCCTTCAGAGTAGTTACTAAGGCAATGACCATTTTAATCAGCAGAGCCTGCCTCTAGTCCCCGTTAAATGGGCCATAGCCTGCTGGGCATCCACAAATCCCAAGAGGGTACTATTTGGGGCAGGACAACTCTTTGTTGTCCAGGATAATGCTATGAACTAAAAAGTCTACAGTTATGTCCTTTAGTCACTGTGACAACCAAACCTCCCTGACACACAGTCAACACCACTGGGGAGGAGATGCAGTGCTGCTCAGCAGAGAAACAAAGGACTCCTGAATCTAATCTCCAGCCTACATGGCATCCCTGCACTCCACACCCCTGTACCCCAAGGGAATTTCCCAAAGGCACCTTGTGTCCTGTCTCAGAGACATCTTAAACTCAAATTTTAAAACCTGATCTCATTTTAATCTACCTTGTCTAGTAAATGACTACACCACCTCCCACTCTCCAACTGAACCCAGGAGTCCTCCCGAATTCACTCCTGAACACATTTACCCAGTTAGTGTACAGTCCCATAAGCACAGTTGAAATTCTCTAGCCCATCATATTTTCTAGATCCTTCAGTATCCAGCCACTCCATCCCAGCCCCTGATCCAGCTAGAGTAGTTTCTTTCTTGTCTTTTTTTTTTTTTTTTGAGACAGAGTCTCGCTTTGTTGCCCAGGCTAGACTGAGTGCTGTGCCGTCAGCCTAGCTCACGGCAACCTCAAATTCCTGGGCTTAAGCAATCCTACTGCCTCAGCCTCCCGAGTAGCTGGGACTACAGGCATGCGCCACCATGCCCGGCTAATTTTTTCTATATATATTAGTTGGCCAATTAATTTGTTTCTATTTACAGTAGAGACAGGGGTCTCGCTCTTGCTCAGGCTGGTTTCGAACACTTGACCTCAAGCAATCCGCACGCCTGGGCCTCCCAGAGTGCTAGGATTACAGGCGTGAACTAACACGCCAGGCCGAGAGTAGTTTCTAAAACAAAGCTGAGGAGATCAATTTTAAGGCGAGTTCCTCCCATCCAGTCTTCAAGGCTTCGTTCTACAGAGGCACTATAAAGACAGGTAGTGTGTCTGAGCAGTGGGAGAACATGAGTTTAGAAGTTAAGGCAGAGCAGAATTTAATTCTAGTTCTGCCACTTATTAGTTACACGACCTGAAGAAGGGCCTGAGCAGATGGAGGGACAAGGGCCTGTCCCAGTAAGGCCTTTACTCTTTGAGACTTCCATCAAAGCCTCATGCTGTGTCTTGTTTCCTTCATCTGTCTGTCTCCCTTGGGAAGCTTGGGGGCAAAGGCTTTGTCCTTTCTCTCTAGGCCCCAATCCCCCAGCCCAGAACTTGGCATATAGTAGGCAACCTCTCATCTAGTGAATGTTTATGGAACAAAGGACTGAGTTGGAAATCACTCCGTAAGCTGTGTAGAGCTATACTACCGGTACTTTCTTTTCCTCATAATACCATTTGGCTTTCATAGCAATAAACACCAATAGCATCACTCTAGTTCAGGACCTTGGGTGGAGGTTCCAAGGTGAGAACAAACAGCACTATAATGGGAGTCTGAACTTCTGAGTTCTTGTCTTGGCTCTATTAACTAACCGAGCCTATCACCTTGGGTATGGCACTTCAACTGAAGAAATGGAGCTTTCGCTTAGGACAAGGGTTTTTAGTCTGGGGTCTCCAGACCCCAAGAGGGTCTATAAAGGGGCTTAAGGGGAGTCATTGAACAAACTGAACTGCAAACTCTGTTTGCATTCTGTGAGGAGACAACAGATTCCTGCTAATCTAGATAACCCAAGTTCCTCTATTTTGATCCTGTTGCATGTTCTTTGGAGGGGACAGAGGGTCAGGGGAGCAGCAGAGATGGCTGGCACTGCTCCCACATACCCACTACCATCTCAGACCTATCTGAGTGGGACTTTGTCAAGGGAGCCCTGGCATGACCACAGGGCTGACTCAGCTCCCTAAACCTTGGCTCTATGAGCCAGGGACCAAAATTCAAGGTCTGAGGTGAGGCAGAGGAGACATATGCAGAATGCTCCTAAAGTCCTAAAGGGACAGGGCCCTGGGATCAGAAAGGAAAATGGTTGGAAAGTGAACCAGATGTGGGCTAATGGAGATAAGGAGACAAGCAGCATTAGAGGCTTGGGGACTGTCAAGATCCAGAAGTCTGGAGCAAGCAAGGGGAAGGCCAGGAGTTCTGGAGATGGAGGCCTGGACTGGAAGGAAAGGAGAAGGAGCTGGCACTTTCTGCGTTCTTCCTAAGGGCTGAATACTCTTGTGATCATAATAATCCTGCAAGGGAGGTTTTATCAGTCCCAAGCAAGGAAGATTAAATTTCATAGTTTTTAAGTGTCCTCTGTACCCACCCACCCCCACCCACCACCCACCTCCCACCTCCACTCCAGTCAGGCTGCCCAGAGGTCAGGGCAGGTCCTAATTCGGGCAGTCTAACTAGTTAGTATCTTTTCTGAAAGGCACAACAACAAGAGGCTGGACCGTGAACCTGCGGCTGGCAAAGGAGGGGGAAGGCTTCAGTTAGTTTGCAACTGCTGTTCTGGGCGCCAGCCACGTGCCAGCCACGGGCTAGGTTCCAAGAGGCACGCCACAAGATCCCAGCCCTTAGCAACAAACCCCCACCGCCAACCGCAATCCCCCAGGGCAAACAGCTCTGATGCCGGCAGCCAGGGCGCTTGAGGTGCGGGCCGGCGCTCGGCTGGAAGACGGAAGCCGGGACCGTCCGTGGCTGGGCTCTGAGCGGAGCGACAGGGTCGGAAAGGCTTCCCACCCTCCTTCCCGTTTTACCAGGCGCAGGTCCCCGGCGCCGTGCACCACCAGGGACAGGTTCTCGGGGTTGCCCTTCGCCGCCATGTCGCTCGTTCACTCCCGGGTGCTGTGTGCCTGGAGGCTGCGGATCTGTGGTGGCTCTGGTGGCAGCCCCGCCGGGGTCCCATTTTAAGGGGTGGGAGACTGGGCCTGAGCTGGGCGGCGCGCGCGGGGCTGGGCCGGAGCGTACCGGTTCCTGACAGCCGGGGCGGGGCTGGCGCGGCGAGGGGCGGGGAGGGGCCGAGGCGGGGCGGCGCGCTTGGAGCTGGGCTGGAGCATACCGGTTCCTGACAGCCTTACGGGTTCGGGACAGCCGGGGCGTGGCTGGCGCGGGGCGGGGCGTGGCTGGGGCGTGGCTGGGCGTGGCGAGGCTGGGACGGGGCGTGGCGGGGTTGGGGCGTGGCGTGGCGTGGCGTGGCGTGGCCGGGCGGGGCGTGGCGTGGCCGGGCGGGGCGGGGCGGGGCGGGGGGGGGCGGGGCGGGGGGGGGCGGGGCTGCCCGCCCACCCCGTTGCCCGCGCGCCCTAGGGAGGCCGCGGGCTCTGGTCTGCTAGGCTCGAAGTCGCTCCCGCTCCATCTGCAGCGCAGTGTCTTTGCCTGCCTCACATCCAAGCGGACACAGCGGTCCTGAAAGTAGCCTGTAGAGGCAAAAGCTACCGGACCGGCGTTCTCAGACTCCAGCTGCAGAAGCGTGCGGATGCCGGGGACCAGCGCCCAGAGTCCCGTGCAGCAAGCCAGTCTGAGGCGCGGCCCGAGTGTGTCTGTATCACTAGCAGTGAGAACCCTGAGGCTGAGAGCCCCCCCACAACCATGCAGCGTCCGTGTTGACCCGCGACCCCAGCATCCAGCAAAGGCCCTGGCATGAGTAGGAGTGAATGAATTCTTGCATCATGCCATGGGCCTGATGCATCGGTATAAAGAAGCTGTGAAACGGAATTTGTCAACTCCTTTCTCTTAACCGCCTCTGCTCCTTCTATTAGAAGCAGCGTTTCTGCCCAAATTCTTCCTTCAAGCCTCTCTCTACCCTCCGAGAAACACTAGAGAGATTTCACTGTCTGGGGAAGGAGCCGCTTCTCTACAGGCCCTAAGCCTCTAAGGGCCCCTCCCTCCCTTGAGGGCAGTGCTCAAGGTTTTGTTCCCTAAGGCCTCTTCCCCTCTGAGAGCCACACTGCTGATCCTCCTAGCTCCTCTGGGAGACTCCCCAGTGCCCCCAGCCCTTGAAGATGTCTCCCTGTGGCACTGCATGCCCAACACATGGGACACAGCCTGCACTTTCCTTACTGATCACTCCTTCCCCAAATGCGCTGGAAGTCCTCTGAGGGCAAGGCCTCATTTCTTAACCAGAACCCGGTAAAATGTTCTGTACAGTACAGGANGATCACTCCTTCCCCAAATGCGCTGGAAGTCCTCTGAGGGCAAGGCCTCATTTCTTAACCAGAACCCGGTAAAATGTTCTGTACAGTACAGGAGCTCAAAAAAATATTTGATGGTGAAGGTGGATCAAGCTCTGAAGCCCCAATCATGACAAAAACGAAAGCGTGTGTGTGTGTGTGTGTGTGTGTGTGTGTGTGTGTGTGTGGACGCAGGGTAAGGGGATGTTACCAGGTGCAACAATACAAATGAGATGGATTTTTGCAGGGGACTACTTATAGGGTCAGTCAGTTTCTTTGCTTTGAGACACCACCCACAGCACTTAGTTGTGCGCAGCCTGTTCTTCCAGGAGCTTTTGTACTTGGCCGCTGGGCAGGCCTAGGTTGAAGAGATGAAGCACCTGCTTTCACTCATACACTGAATTTAAAACCTAGTGTCCCCTCCTTGCCCTGTGGGGTTTCCTCTTGGTCTCCCAAGCATGCTGAAGGAGAAGGCTCCAGGAATGGCTTAAGAGCTGAGGATCACTTGAGGTAGACATTTCTTGACTTTTAAATTGTAAAAATTAGGCCGGGGGCGGTGGCTGACGCCTGTAATCCTAGCACACTGGGAGGCCGAGGCGGGCCGATTGCTCGAGGTCAGGAGTTCAAAACCAGCCTGAGCAAGAGCCAGACCCCATCTCTACTAAAAATAGAAAGAAATTAATTGGTCAACTAATATATATAAAAAACATTAGCCAGGCATGGTGGCGCATGCCTGTAGTCCCAGCTACTCTGGAGAATGAGGCAGGAGGATTGCTTGAGCCCAGGAGTTTGAGGTTGCTGTGAGCTAGGCTGACACCACGGCACTCACTCTAGCCTGGGCCACAAACCAAGATTCTGTCTCAAAAAATATATACATATATAAATTATAAAAACTGAAGGACTGGAACCAAAGCAAAGGTCACTAAAATAATGACACAATGATGGCCACATGGAGTGGTATTTGTTTCCTCCTGAGCGCTAATACTTCAAAAGTATTTCATAGGTTGTTCACTAGGGGCAAAGATATTTGGAGGGATGGGAGAAAAATTGAGAAATATATTCTACGACTGCGGCTCTTTAGAGAGAAGGTAAAACAGTGAGTAAAGAAGGATTCTTAAGAAACTCACATTTTTAAAATAAAAAAAGCAAGTTGTGCTAGTATTTAAACAACTTGTTGTGATACTTCTACATAATTTCCTAACAGAGGCCAGCATTCACAGTGGTGAGAAACAGACTTTTCTAGGCATTTTACTTAATAAGCAGTAAAATGCTGGCTGTGCCTTTGTTGGTAGCCTGCTTGGCACAGCTCTGGGCCTCTGCTCAACTTCCCCAACCGGCGCAGCACTTTGAGATACTCTCTCCACTGGATACAACTTTAACAAGTTGTCAGTAAATTTCCACTATGAACATTTATTTGGAATTTAAAACTTAAATCACAGGATACATATCTTATCAGGCCACATATCTAGAAGAAGGGAGACTTTAACCCATTGCAGATATTGGGTTACTACAGGTCCGAATTACACAGTGTACTAACAAGAAAAATCAATGTGTTCTTGATGTTCCAATGGTCAGAGGAGTTTGTAAAATTCTATTGCTGGCTTTCTCTATCAGGTTATCATTCAATTACCCAAACCTAGTTATTCACAAAAACAACAACAAAAGAAAGAAAGGAAGAAAGAAGCAAAAAAAATCCATGAGGTTTCTTGAACAACTTGAAAATAAGGTTATCAATGAAAGTTAAACTAGTAAAATCTATATGCAAGCGTGAGATTAATAGAGACCACCCTGAGGAACTATTTACATATCTTACAGTATGAAAGCACTAGAAAAAAGCATTGGAAGGTGTTAAGACACCAGAAGAAAGCAATAGAAAGGGTTAGAAAAAGAGTCAGAAAGCAGGAATGTTAGTTTAGAACTAACCAGGGGAGAGGGGCATTTGGTAGTAGTGGTGGCAATGCTGGTGGCATAGGAAGAGTGGAAGCAAGGAGGCCTCCTACAGGTTACTGCTATATGGCAGCTGAGGACGGTGACTTGGACTTGGATAAATGGTGGAAGTAGAGATGGAGTGAAGTAGACAGATCCAAGATTTAATTTAGACGTAGGTTCCATGGGACTTGGTAAGAGATTGGTTTATATGGAAGTTGAGAACACGGTGGAAAGGTTGACTCCAACATTTTTGACACAACTAACTGGATGAATGAAGATGCTTTTATCTGATATCAGTAAGACTAGGGGAGGAGGAGCAGATTTTTGGGGAAAGATATTGTGTGTAATTTTGAATAGCGCAAGTTTGAGATGCTATGGCTTGAGTTTATCCCCACTACAACTCACGTTGATATTTGGTCCTCAGCGTGGCAATGTTGGGAGTGGGGTCTAACGGGAGGCCTTTGGGTCATGAGGACGGATCCCTCATGAATGGCTTGGTGTCATTCTCACAGCAGTGTGAGGTCTTGCTCTGACGAGACTGGATTGTTCTTGGGAATGGATCAATTCCACAACAGTGTGTTGTCATAAACGCAGGACATCTCTTGAATTTTGCCCCTTTGCACTGCCCCTGTGATCTCTGCCGTGTTATGGTGCAGCACAAAAGCCCTTGCCAGAAGCCACGACCATGCCCTAGAACTTTCTAGCCCACAGAACTGTGAGCTAAATAAACCTCTTTTCTTATAGGTCGCTCAGTCTCAGGTATTCTGTTATAGCAACACAAAATGGACTAAGACAGTATCTGATCCAACTCACTCTGTGCCACATGGATTTGCACCTATTTAACAGAGGCCAGAGCCAAAAGGGCACATTCCACACACACCTTCCTTACTTCTTCCTGCTGACTTACTGAAGTTTGGTGAAGAGTACTCAACGTCCCCTGGCACTGAAGTGCAGGGAGGTGTCCAGCACAAGGCCATCAATGAGACCCACTGCTTCACAAGAGCTGGGCCACAGTGCCCTGGGAAGTCCATGCCAGCCCTCTCTAGGGTTGTTTTTTTGTCATGACCTGGAAGTAGCCCCAGAGCTCAAAGGGACCACCAGTTTTACTAATAAGGAAACTGAGGCCTGGAAAATTTGTGACCTGCTTTCCCAGAGACAATAGCTGCATTGCCTCATCCTCAGCAGCCGCTGAGGACCCCCCGCCAACCCCAGAGTCCTCCCGTCACACGTGGCCTCGAGCACTCCCGGAGATTTTCTTAGATTTTCTTGATATCAATATTTGTCTCACCAGTCACCCTTAAAATGTGTCTAACCTTTAACCCAGCTATTTTTGTTCTAAAACACAACTTCAGGAAATAGGAACACAGAAATGTATGTGCAAGGGTAGTCATTGCAACTTCATAATAAGAGCAAAACCCTATTAACTACTCAAATACCCAAAAGATCATGATTTGCTTTATAAATGACAGTATTTCCATACAATGGCATATGGTGTTTCAAAATAACGATGTGTATAGTCACTGACAAAGAAATTTAGCCGCTTATTAAATGAAAACAAGGATTATAAAACAGTATCTAGAAGATAAAGGACCCAATTTCTTCAACATAATAAAGGCACTTAAACCAAAATAGAGGGGACCTATAATAGATTTAAAGAGCCTTAGGAGACATATCAACCACATACCACGTGTTGACATCCTGATTCCAGCAAACTGGGGGTAAAAAAGTAAACTTTTTTTTTTTTAAAGATAATTAAAGGAAATTCAACACAGATTGATTAGGTGTCAGATGATATGAGGAATTATTAGTTTTGTTGGGTATAATAATGAAAATTATTTAATAATTGTGAATTTTAAAAAGAGTCCTTATCTGTTATGAGTGAAAATGAAAAAAGCAGGTAAAGTACATTCCCATCTATGTTTATAAATACACGCACATGTTTTTTATGTATAGAAATGCATGGAAGGGGCTGCAGGAATCCCAGGAATTCACTCCTACTGCCCCACCACCTCCACTAGGAGCTCAATCAACATTGATTGACTCAACAAATCAATCCTGGAACCAAAAATATGAATTCCCCACAGCTCCTCAACCTTGAGGCTGGGCTGCCTGTGTGCTGTGTCAGCAGTTCCTGGCACCTGGTTCACTTTTAGTCAACACTGAGGGACCCACCCAGCCAGTATTACCAGCACTAGGGAGAGGGCGTGAGGTCAGAGAGCTGGGAAGAAGGACCCTGCAGGAAACCTGGAGGGTAGCAGGGGACGGCTGCCCCATGCACCCCAAAGGACAAAGGAGACACACTGGAGCCAGCGATTTCCTCTTGTGGTCCACCTTTGGCCACAGCAGATGCTGATGTAAAGTCACTTCTGGACCCAATCCCTGGTTCTCTGACCATCTTGCCCTCCCAGATTCCTCTGCAAGCAGAGTTCTGCATTTTCTCTCCTGTTTCCTATTTTGTGCAAAGGAGACTTATCAGGGAGTTGGTGGAGCAAGAGGTCAGGAGAGGTGGAGGCAGATAGGGCATGTATTGGATATTTGCTTTTCCCCAGAACTGTCCTCTGCTCGTGATGTCAGCCTAGACTCAGAGGCCAAATGACAGGGAAGCAATGCCCATGTAGCCCTGCTAAGATAGCTAGGACCAAGGCTGGGCCTGGCTACAGGTGGCAAGGTCTGGCCAAGGCTATCCCTGGGTGGCAGGCAGGTCTCCACCATCCTTGTCCCCCTCTACACACTGAATTATTCCGAGGGCTCAGGGAGGAGCACAATGGAGAAGGGGCAGCAGTCAAGTGGCTTGGCGAGGAGCTCAATGCTCACTGAAGTGCCTCTAAGCCATGAGATGGTCCCTGGTGCAGCCACTGCCCCTTCCCTCTCTTCTACTGGCTCAGTCACTGAACTCCTTCTCTGGGCACCTGAAAGCGGGTGCATGGGTATAGATGTGTGGATGGAGAATGGTGTTCCTGCCGAGACTGCTCAGTGCACCTTCCAGGCAGGAGGAGCTGCTTGGTGGGGGTGGTGGGCAGACTTTGTCCTCTGTCTGGACTCATCAGGCCTGCGAGAGGCAGTACGCTGTAAAGGATCTGATGCCAGGATTCCTGGGTTCTACCTAATCCTGAGCCAGCCACTAATTTACTATGTGATTTGCCAAGTCACTTCCCCAATCTGAGCCTCGGTTTCCTCCCTTGTTAACTGAAGGGTTGTTTGTGCTAGACAGTCTTAAGTTCTCTTCCAGCACTTACATTTTCCTTATCTGCAAAATAATCATATATTTGGTTTGCTGTGAGGATTAGCGACGATTCATGTAAATTTCCAATAGTCAATGAAATTATATTTGGGTGTGGAAAATGTGTCACCTTCAAAAATCCTGGGATCCTTCCCCTTGTGAAACAGGTAACGTAGGTCCTTTCTTCCTTACATAGGGGCATAAACAGCAGCAGGAGTCAGACACCACCGACAGAATTTATTATGCAAAGCAGTTTGAGAAATTCCAGGCATAGGTCTTATCCAGTTACAAGAAAACCAGAACCTCTTTAAACTCGCCCTCCACCCACAGCTGAAGTGAGGAATTAAAGGCTACAGCCCAAGTTATGTCAGGGTGCTATATCATCATTCTTTTTTTTTTTTTTTTGAGACGGAGTCTCGCTTTGTGGCCCAGGCTAGAGTCAATGCCGTGGCTTCAGCCTAGCTCACAGCAACCTCAAACTCCTGGGCTCAAGCAATCCCGCTGCCTCAGCCTCCCGAGTAGCTGGGACTACAGGCTTGCGCCACCATGTCCGGCTAATTTTTTTCTATATATATTAGTTGGCCAATTAATTTCTCTCTATTTATAGTAGAGACAGGGTCTCGCTCTTGCTCAGGCTGGTTTTGAACTCCTGACCTCGAGCAATCAGCCCCCCTTGGCCTCCCAGAGTGCTAGGATTACAGGCGTGAGCCACCGCGCCTGGCCTGGCCCTCATTCTTGATTAATAATCTCAAAGTCACAATTGGCCTGATGTAATTTGGCTCAAAATCTTACACAGACGACCTCAACAATTAAAATAAGACTAGTTCGGAGATATCATTCCAATAACAGAAAGATACTGAGAGCTTTTAACTGGCTACGAGAGGGGGAAAGATCTTCTGTTTATAATAGCCAGAATCAAATGGAACTGTGTAATAATCTTCAGAGAGTGTAAGCCTACGAGGAGGAGATGCTAATCCTGCAGGTGGGAAAGTTTATGAGCTGACCAAACCCCTCCTGGGCTAGTCAGAGGCACTATTTAAGGTCTTCCTGTAAATGTCCTCAGCTAGGAGATTCCTGGCTGCCCAGTGACAAGGGAAGGTGCCTAAGGGTAGGGGTGGGGGTGTTGGGTGGGCAGGTGGCTCTTCACCTGGCAAATGAAATAGCAGTTCTCAGCAGCTGAAGAGGTGATTTTTAAGAAGTGTTGAGAATTATGCTCATTGTTTCCACATTGGGGATTGCAAGCTGATTTTACATGAAATTTTGGCTCTATTCATTTCATTGTTTTTAAAATTATCCTGGACCCAGGAAAGTTAGTCCCTTTTCTTACTCTCCTTTTATCATCAGACCGAACAGCACTTATCTCCAGAAACATTGCGCTCTAAACTAAAACTGCTGACAATCCCTCATCGCAGACACGGAGTGGCAGATTTTTATGAAAATCAGTTTCTGGGCCAGTTAAGTCTTGACAAAGTTGTCTCTTCATAACTTAGCCTCCAGGTGCCTCCTGGCCAGTTGTGGTGGAACCAGGAACCAAAAAGACTGATTTCTCCCGTTACTCAAGGAAGGCACTCCAGGAACAAGGGCATTTCCCTGCACCTGCCTGTCAGACACTGCTCTGTTTGCTGAACTTTCTTCAGCATGAACAGGTCATTCAGGCTACAAGTTCCCCAAAACTATCCCTACTTGTGTATTTAAGGAACACTAACTCCCCTGGATAAAGCCTTCTGTTTACAAAGAATTATAATTATTAATTATTAATTATTCTCACCATTCAAGAGAAACTTTGGCATCAAAACCCACACCTACCCCTGCCCAGCCTTTTGGCCCTGAGGTGCTGAGAGGGGGGATGAGGGGAGTCCAAATAACATCAGGGATTCTGGTCATTGGGGTCACACTTGATCATGACTTTCACCCCCACTCCCTTCTTGGATGTTTCAAAAGCTTCCAGAGCTTTCTCAAGAGGAAACCTATGGGTGACTAAGGACTTTACATTCACAGCCTTGGACGCCAGCATCGAAATTGCCACTGGCCACCTGGAAAAGATCACAAACATTACAAATTCAGCCTTCAAGATGACAAAGCCAGGTTCCCCAAAACTACCAGGCACAAGATCAGCTTGGCCATATCTATTTATAGCACTGTGGTTCTGCAAGGCCGATTTTACACACCAACAGTGGAGGAAGGGACCTCACAGTTTGCAGAGGTACACGGCCTGTTTCCATTGTCCCCATGCCTTACCCCGCCACGTCTGCTGTGGAGCCTACGATTTCTTTGGCATGAAGGCATATTATGGAGGCCACCGAGAAAAGGCAGATAAGCTACAGGGAGGTGGTGCAGGATAATCCAGTCATACCCATTAGCAGCTCTGCTTGGCAGAGTTTGCTGGAAAACTGGTGCTCTGCTGAGGGCATGGAGATGCAGACTCTAACGCTGGGAGTGAGGGACACTGCTGGGAGGGATGTCCAGGACAGAGGGCCCCAGCAGGAGAGAAAGTGGAGCAGTAGAACATAGGTGGGGTGAATTCAAATCCCCTGGCTCCCCTGGGTGGGTCCCGGGGCTCAGAAATGGGGGCCACAGGGCTTCATTTCTTGCTTTTGTCCTCCTTTCCTTCTTCCCTTTAAAGGGGGAAAATGAAGACCTGGCTACTTAAGGAAATGGAAAAGAGAGGGCCTGGGTGATGAGTGGCAGACACTTAAAAAGAGCATGCTTCAAAATCTGCCTCCCTCTCTCCGTCCCTCCCTCTGTCCTTGTGTCCCTCCCTTTCTTTAACCAGGAGTGAAAGTTCTCTCTTTGGATCCCTATCATATCACATGACTGTCAGTGTGGCCAAGGAGTGACCCTCATGAATAAACAGGCAGAGACACTTGGTCCCAGGGGCAGTGTAGGGCCTGCCTTGGTCCAGCTGGAGGCTGGCCACGTGGGCTCACCCACAGCATACTCACGTGTTGCAGTAGCGGAACACGCCCCTGATATCCACTTCCCGGAGGGCTGCGTCCAAAAGGGGTACAGTGTTCATCTCAGAGCCCAGCCCCACGAGCACCAGAGTCCCACCGGAACAAGTAGCCTGAAGAAGTCAGAACATGAAAACTCAAAAGATAAGAAAACACAGACTTCTCACTTACAATAGCACACTGTTGTCACATAGATGTCTTCTAATTGCATCTATTGAGTATCCAAAACTCCAGACAATAGGATTCTTGCTGTACCGCTGAGCACGTCAGCAGGTCAATCAAAACCTCCAGAGCAGCAGAGTAAACATTACTTTCTTTAAAGATCCTGAAATAGGCCAGGTGCGGTGGCTCACACCTGTAATCCTAGCACTTTGGGAGGCCCAGGCGGGCTGATGGCTCAAGGTCCGGAGTTCAAAACCAGCCTGAGCAAGAGTGAGACCCCGTCTCTAGTATAAATAGAAAGAAATTAATTGGCCAACTAAAAATATATACAAAAAAATTAGCCGGGCATGGTGGCACATTCCTGTAGTCCCAGCTACTCCGAAGGCTGAGGCAGAAGGATTGCTTGAACCCAGGAGTTTGAGGTTCCTGTGAGCTACGCTGACACCATGGCACGATAGCCTGGGCAAAGAGTGAGACTCTGTCTCAAAAAATAAATAAATAAAGATCCTAAAATAACACACTGGACCAATGGAGAGCCAGGCACAATGGGAGCATCTTCCAAAGCTTTATAAATTCAGTACCAGGCCAGGTGTGGTGGCTACGCCTGTGACCCTAGCTCTCTGGAAGGCCGAGGCGGGTGGATTGCTCGAGGTCAGGAGTTCAAAACCAGCCTGAGCAAGAGTGAGACCCCGTCTCTACTATAAATAGAAACAAATTAATTGGCCAACTAATATATATAGAAAAAATTAGCTGGGCATGGTGGTGCATGTCTGTAGTCCCAGCTACTTGGGAGGCTGAGGCAGAAGGATTGCTCGAACCCAGGAGTTTGAGGTTGCTGTGAGCTAGGTTGACGCCACGGCACTCACTCTAGCCTGGGCAACAAAGTGAGACTCTGTCTCAAAAAATAAATAAATAAATAAATTCAGTATCAGAGTACGGGCATGGTGGCTCACACCTATAATCCTAGCACTCTGGGAGGCCGAGGTGGGCAGATTGCTCAAGGTCAGGAGTTCGAAACCAGCCTGAGCAAGAGCGAGACCGCATCTCTACTATAAATAGAAAGAAATTAATTGGCTAACTAACATATATAGAAAAAATTAGCCGGGCATGGTGGCACATGCCTATAGTCCCAGCTACTTGGGAGGCTAAGGCAGGAGGATCGCTTGAGCCCAGAAGTTTGAGGTTGCTGCGAGCTAGGCTGATGCCACGGCACTCACACTAGCTTGGGCAACAAAGCGAGACTCTGTCTCAAAAAAAAAAAATAAAATAAAAAAAATAAATTCAGTACCAGATACCGGCTTCAGCCACTTCCAAGTTTCAGCACCTGCTCTTCCCCCAGAGCACCGCTTGGCAAGGCAGGACCTTCACCCACCTCTGAGGAGCCACCCTCTTCGCTCACCGTGGGAGAAAACTAGCACACGCCATACAAATGGGGAGGGCCACTGGAAGTCTGTGGTTTAAAAATGGCTTTGTACGTGCAGGTGGGCAGCTAGAAATATTTCTGTTCCACAGATGTTCATCCCAATCATAATGGATTTTGTCTTCCTGGGATGTTTATCTGCCTTGTTGGTTCCCTCAGGGGTGGCAGTGAAATTTCTCCTATGATTTCCATATAATCCCACATGAATGCTGTCCCTGCTCCAGAGCTTTCTGGGTATCACTGTGCTCAAAGTCATGAGAGACAAAAAAGTGGGCGAATCGTCCACGTTGCTTTGAGTATAGTCAGCAGCAGCAGCAAGCACTATGGGGACCATTCCAAGAACTAAAAGGTGGGGCTGTGAAAAGGCACTGGCCACAGCCCCCTCTCTGGGAGGAAGCATACGCCCTGGGGAGAGCCCTGCAGTGCAAGGCAAAGAGGCAAAACTCAGGGCGTGGGTAGTGTGGGGGGACTCCCGGCATTGCTCCTTTTGAGCTCTGGTGCCCAGGACTTGCCCTCTCTGCCAGTTTTCTAGGGGCACCGTTTCCCCACTCGCACACCCTCTCTACCTGGGGATGAGGAGGAACACCACCAACTGGCCATCCCCAGCTGCCAGGAGGCCAGCAGTTTACTGACCACGGCCCACGGAATGGTCAGGCTACCTGGCCATAATCCTGTGGGTGTAGCCTCCCCACCAAGGAGATGACATCAATTTCAGCCCAAGGCAACTGCCACGTCTCCACGCAAACACTATGTTGTCATGACCTGGCCGAAGGTGATGCTCAGATATGCCCATACTTGGTGCTTCTGCCTGACCTGCCCGTTGGTGGCCTGTAGCATTCTACAGCACCTGTCATGCATGATGGCTCCACTCCCCACGTCAGGAGAGATGCCGCTTCAGGCCCGGTGAGGCCCTTGGGTCACATCCACCTCCACACCCACCTCAGGTAGCCTGGCAACCAGGCCCCCGTCGTCAACAGCTGGAGATGCCAACTGTTCCAAATGCTCGAAGGGAAGGGCAGAAGAGGAAGGAAAGCTACGTCCTTTAAGTCCTTCGGCTTATACTGCCTCTCTGTGGAATGGAGGTCACTGACCTACCAACCAACAACTTGAAGAAAGCAGGCACACCTCACTCATTGTTGCCACAGCCCTCAAAGTGCCCAGCACAGAGCCTGGCACACTGCGGGTGCCCATGACGTGGCATGGGTAAATAGATCACACGCAGATCCACCATCCCTCTCTGTTTTGGGTTCTCCTCGCACCTTCCCACATGGTGGCCACTGTCTGTGACTCCAGCTGAAACTCAGGACAGGGCCAAAGTGTCACCTGCTCCCCAAAGTCTACCATTCCCTCAGCCCCTAGGGCCACTGGACACCTTGGTAGGAGGAGGCCAGGCAGCCCTGAGGGTGCCAGGCCTGAGGGCCCGCCACACAGCTCGAGGGCTAGCATGCCCGGATGGCCTTGGACACTACGAAGTGTCCTCGAGCATAAGCCAGCTGTGACTCAGAAGGAAGGAGGAAGCCCAGGCTGCTGTGGGATGCTGCCTGTGAGGCAGGGGTGGGAGTCCCCTGTGGTGGCAGCTGCCTGCTCCCCGCCCCTGCCCAGCCCTTCCCACCCTTGCACAGCTGTGGCTGGGGCTCCACTCCTAAGCAGACAGTTGGGGAAGCTCTGGCCCTGGGGTGAGGCAGGGTTGGGCTTGAGCCCAGCCCAATTTATGGTGGTTTGCTGGAGGCAGAGGTTAAGGTCATGGTGACTTGCCTCAAGCAAACCACAACTCTCCTGATGTAAAATGATAACTGATTTTTCAGAGCTATTAGGCAGATTAGGCATCATGTTTACAAAGTGCCCAGCAGAGCACATGATATACAGTAGGGCTCAGAACCTACAAGTTATTCTTTTTCCCCTCTTTTCCTCATACTTTGACCTGTCAATGCCACTCCCTCCTCCCACTCGCAACTCCCTGCCAACTTCCCATAAATCACTGGTGGGCAGGTGGGGAGCAAATCAGGCACTGGCAGCCCTAATCCAAGCACTGGGAGGGTGCACAGCAGTAGCCAGCCATGACCCTGAAAAATCACCTCACCTTTGAGACTATCTAAATCGATAGCTGTCATTTTGCATTGTGACTCAAAGACTGCAGCTTTCCCTAATAAAAGAGGGGATTCCCCCCCCCCCCCCCCCCCCCCGCATTCAAGGGAGGGGCGTGGTTACCAGTTCTTCCTGTTGTCTTACCAAAAGCACTACACTTTTATGATTGCAGATACAATCATGAAAGCAATCCCATCCCAAAGGTGTGGGTCACTTAGCATTTTTCAAGGCCCATGTGTATTTGTCATCTTCTTTGAACATCAAGATAACCCAAGGAGGATGTGAGGGACACAAGAGATAAGAGAACAGGGCGCCAAGGGAAGAATCAATTCTGCTTGGGAGGGGGGGTGCACAGCAGGCAGTGGAGAGGCTTGATCGGGGAACTCCTTACTTCTGCCCTGCCCACTCCCCTCCTCCCGTTCCCCAAAGCTGCCCGTGTCCTACTCACGTAGATGCCAGCCTGGATGCAGGCTTCCGCCCCGGTGCACTCAATGGTGACATCCGGCTTGCACCCCAGCAGACCTTCCACTTTACTGGCGACCTCCTTAGGGGTCTCCTTGGAGACCTGGAGGACTAAATCAGCCCCGACTTCCTTGGCTTTGGACAACCGAGAAGACGACAGATCTAAAGGTGAAAAGAAGTTTCTTTCAAACCAAGAAACTGGTGACAGATTAGGAAGAAAATAAAATGGGGGTGCAAGATCTGATGGCAACAAAGCTCTAGTGTGCTGAGTGGTGTTGGTGAGTCCAACACACATGTGCTCACACCCTCACATACTGCCATACATACCACACAGCTGCAAACACACACACACACATACACACATGTTCACAGGTAAAGACTCCTCATGAAACACACACCTTCATACCTTCTACACACCGCACGACACTACTCAGCTCGCACTTCTCACAGACAAGCCCTACTGACATACACTCTCACGTCCCTTCATGTCTCCCGCCCCTACCACACCACACCCACCTTCATCCATATCACACACACCACCACCTCCACAGGGGCTGAGCCCCGTCTTAGGACCAGGGGGCAGTATGGGCACCTGAGGACCACCCAAAAAGAGCCACAGCCTCTTCGCCATAGCAGCCATCCCCGCCCGTCACAAAAGACTCTCATCCTGAGCCCTGAGTTGGTCATCCCCGGGTGGGCTTTCCAATCCTGGGACCCAAGAGGGAGGAGGAGGAGCCCCTTTAGAAATCCAGTACCTCATGCCCCTGACCTGAACTGTAGGTCCCGCTATTTCCCCCAGAAAGGAGATTTTAAAAGAAGAAATCCATACCAGTCATCACTACTTGAGCTGCTCCCATTGCTTTGGCCACAAGCAAACTGACCAGCCCTATTGGCCCTAAAGAAAACAGAAAATGGGACATGTTTGTGAAATCTTAATCATCGGCTTTCCCCCTTGTCCAGGATGCAGATGGGAACTGTATCTTTTGTATGTCACTAGCATCTATCCCAGTGCCTGGCACATGATAAGACCTCAACAACTAGGCCAGGTGTGGTGGCTCATGCCTGTAATCCTAGCACTCTGGGAGGCCGAGGCAGACGGATTGTTTGAGCTCAGGAGTTTGAGACCAGCCTGAGCAAGAGTGAGACCTCGTCTCTACTAAAAAATAGAAAGAAATTGGCTGGACAGCTAAAAATATACATATAAAAAATTAGCCGGGCATGGTGGTGCATGCCTGTAGCCCTAGCTACTCGGGAGGCTGAGGCAGAAGCATCACTTGACCCCAGGAGTTTGAGGTTGCTGTGAGCTAGGCTGATGCCACAGTACTCTAGTGCAGGCAACAGAGTGAGACTCTGTCTCAAAAAAAAAAAAAAAGAAAAAGAAAAAGACTTTAACAACTGTTCATTGAATGCAGAAGAGAATGAATGCATGAGGAATTACTCTCTACATGAAATATGCTCCTACTGCTGGGTTTTATTTAATCTTATCAAACCTCAGAGCTAGAAAGTTTCCACTTATTCTTGGGCACTGCTTGGAGATAATCTCAAAGAACCACAGGATTCAAGGAAACATACTTATTCAGAGAATAAGAAACCTCAGAGGGTCTGGCCTCATTTTCTTGTTTCCTCTTTGAACCCCACCTTAGTGAGAACCTGTCATACCTGCCCAAGGAGAGACATATCTTTCCTGAGTGCCCTCTGAGGATCACCCTGGAGGGTGCCCTTAAGAGAGCTGGCCGCTCGGGTTGACCCAGCTGCTCAGGCAGCTCCGGGATACCCAGGTGTCCAAGAATTAGCCTGAGAACAGCTGCTTCCCCACAGCATCTATGTGCTCGGTGACACTATGGTCTTAACATACAACCCAGACCCACAAAATGAAGCAATGCAGAATATATTTAGGGATTTGTTTTTTGTACAAACCCCTTGAAAACAATTTTGTAAGTTCCCCCAGAAAACAACACACTGGAAAATAATACTTCAAATGTCCAGAAAGGGTGATTAGTTGAACAAACAACAGTGGAATACTACACAGTTATTAAAAATTATGCCATAACTCTTTTATCTATCGGCGTGAAGAAATTTTCATAGTATATTGATCTTTCTTAAAGAGTAGGTAAAAGGAAGCATATTTAGCATGGTCTCATTAAAAAAAAAAAAAAAAAAAAAAACCTAAAGGATTCTATACTTTTTTTTTGAGACAAGGTCTTGCTCTGTTGCCTGGGCTGGAGTGCAGTGACACAATCACAGCTCCCTGCAACTTCAAACTCCTGGGCTCAAGTGATTCTCCTGCCTCAGCCTCCCAAGTAGCTGGGACTACAGGCACGTGCCACAACACCCAGCTAATGTTTTTAATACTTTATAGAGATGGGGTCTCGCTATGTTGTCCAGGTTGGTCTTAAACCCCTGGACTCAAACAATCCTTCTGCCTCCGCCTCCCAAAGTGCTGGGATTACAGGTGTGAGTCACTGCACCTGGCTCTGAACCAAAATATTAAAATATTAACAGTAGTTTTCTCAGGCTAATGGGTGATATGTGTCTGTGCACGTATGTCCGCACATGCACATGTATGGTATGTATGACCTATTTTCCTTTTCTACGGCAAAAAGGTACTACCTGGGCATATTTTTAAAAGCATCTGTCACCTGAGTCCTGCAGTCCGCTGGCTCATTGAGGCAAGTCTACTCCATATCCATGGCTCAGGAAGCCCTGTGGTCATTTACTTGCCAAAGAAAATCATTCACAAATAGATATAGGAACATGGATCACACCCACAGGATGTGTGAGCTACTGTCTGGGACACAAGCAGTTCCAAGCCTAGAAAGATTCGGTCTGGGGCTACCAGGGGTCATTCCAGGTGGCTGGAAACAGGCAGAGAAGGCAGCTAGCCACATACCACTGCAGGCAGAGTGACGGCTCACGGTGGTCTGG